>JAGMVL010000226.1:1135000-1137500 GCA_019202695.1 Populus x sibirica | reverse complement strand
TTGCGTTTAAAGACTCGATGGTTCACGGGATTCCGCAATTCACACCAAGTATCGCATTTCGCTACGTTCTTCATCGATGCGAGAGCCGAGATATCCGTTGCCGAGAGTCGTTTAGATTATCACCGAGAAGAAGATGCGCCCCACGCCGAGGCTACGGGGCGCGCTCCTAGTACTCAATTTCCTTGGCGCTTCTCACGCCGGGGTTCGTTTGTGAGCCGCGCAGGCGCGGGTGCGTCCCTCCACGGCCCGCGAGGACGCGAGGGGCGGTGCCCCCGAGCCCGGCATGTCATGCCACGGGTTCGCGGGTCGTTCGCTAGGCGTGTTTCGACAATGATCCTTCCGCAGGTTCACCTATGGAAACCTTGTTACGACTTCTCCTTCCTCTAAATGATAAGGTTCAGTGGACTTCTCGCGACGTCACCGGCGACAAACCATCCACGTCGCCGCTATCTGAACACTTCACCGGACCATTCAATCGGTAGGAGCAACAGGCGGTGTGTACAAAGGGCAGGGATGTAGTCAACGCGAGCTGATGACTCGCGCTTACTAGGAATTCCTCGTTGAAGACCAACAATTTCAATGATCTATCTCCATCACAATGAAATTTCAAAGATTACCCGGCCTGTCGGCCAAGGCTATAGACTCGTTGAATACATCGGTGTAGCGCGCGTGCGGCCCGGAACATCTAAGGGCATTACGGACACTGTTATTGCCTCAAACTTCCTTGGCCTGGAAGGCCATAGTCCCTCTAAGAAGGCGGCCGCGAAGGGTCACCTCCGCATAGCTAGTTAGCAGGCTGAGGTCTTGTTCGTTAACGGAATTAACCAGACAAATCACTCCACCAACTAAGAACGGCCATGCACCACCACCCATAGAATCAATTTGGAATGCTCAAATTCATAAAGCTTCGTCACCACTGTGGAAGTCTATCATTCTTCTAAAGAACCAGCTTGTACAGAGCTATGGGAGTCATCTACAAGTTATTGATCTAATGACAGACTGGGAGCGGAGAGAAGGTGGATTCACTTCTAATGCTTATGCTTCACTCAGGCCCCAAAGTTCAGCTGTTTCCTGGGAGAAGATAGTTTGGGAGCAATGGTCTCTGCCCAGATGCAACTTCATATTATGGCTAGCCATGCTTGGGAAGCTCCGAACTAGAGATAGGCTGAGGTTCATTCCCACTGACACATTTTGCATCTTTTGTAGACAGGAAGAGGAGAGCCATGGACATTTGTTTTTCGGTTGCACCTGGACATCTCTTTGGAACAAAACTAAAGCCTGGCTGAAAATAAATAGGCGCATGGCCACTCTCAAGAGTGCAGTGAGAGGTTTGCCTTCCAGAAAGAAGAATTTAGAGGCCAGAATGCGCAGAGCTTCTCTCAGCATGATGGTCTACTTGATATGGGAAGAAAGGAACAAAAGAATATTTGAGGGCAAGAGTAAACTACCTAACCTTGTCTTTCGGAAATTCCAAATTCTTTTCTTCATGGTTCTGCATTTCCATGAGAAAAATCATACACACATCAATGTTGCCTGGTGATTTCTCCTGTGGATGTGATGACAGTGATGTGAGAGTCCTGTTGCCTTGGCTTCTCTGATTCAGCCTCCTGCTGTTTGTCGGGCATGGGTTTCTTTTATGGCTCTTCCAAATTGAGGGAAGTGTGGAGGTGGCTTGCAGTTAGTTTGGCAAACTTTTTGGTTCATAAAATCATGCATGGTGTTTGCGTGAGATTCTACGTTGCATTTATTCCGTGTGAAGTGAGCATATCTCGATTGGCTGGTTCCTCCCTTGGACTCTTGTGAACCTTGTGTATTTATTTGTTTTGTCTTGGCTGCTACGTGCTGAGCCTCTCTTATCTCTGCATGGTTGGCTGACGATTCCCATGTTTCACGTCCCTGCATGGTTGGCTGACGATTCCCATGTTTCACGTCCCTGCATGGATGGGCACGTGAGTTCTTTGATTCTTTGGTCGGAGCCGCATGGTGCCTTCGTCGTCGTTTTGGCTGAGCCGATGGGATGTCTCTGTCTCCTATGCTGTAACACATGGACTGGGCATGAATGGTTGACGCTATTCAACCCTGGTGGAAGATGGCTTGAGGAGCTCCACGACTCAGCTTGGCTCTTGGGTCTCGGTTGTTCCCAGCGTGCTGTCATCTGGGTAGTAAGGAGTTCCACTGCTAGCTTTTTGGGTCTCCTAGTCTATGTTCATAGTATGTTTGTTTGTTTTGCCTTATGGTTTTGCTGCTTATTATAGAGAGCCTGTTCCCTTTAATTATAGGTTGATCCAGGGAGTTTGTTCCTTTAGCTTTGCTATTCAGCAAGCGTGTCTTGCTTATAGCTTGTACAAGGAAGTCTGTTCCCTTTGTTTTTTGTTCAGCATGCTTGTCTTGCTTTTGTTTTGGTCAAGGGACTTTTGTTTCCTTTTCCTTGTATTGCTTGTCTTGCTTTTGTTTTGGTCAAGGACTTTTGTTTCCTTTTCCTTGTATTGCTTGGTTTCCA